>CM037878.1:28218636-28241136 GCA_021292165.1 Shinisaurus crocodilurus
CCAAAGACCTTCAGTATTGCAATGCTGAATTGCCAACTGCTAAGTTTTACTGGAAGAAAAACCTTTAAGCAAGCTCATGCTTGATTCATAATCCAACAAGTATTTTTAGCGGTGTAGCCGAGCAGCCCGACGGACACGAGTGAGGCCCGAACTGGGCCTGCTCGTGTCCGCGCGGGCTCAAAGCCACCTGCGTGGGCTTTACCTGGGCTCTCCACGGAGCGGAGAGCCGTCCTCTTCTGTCCGAGTCCGATAGCCTGCGGAGAGCCGTCCTCTTCTGTCCTGATAGGTCCCGTCGCGTCACTTCCAGCGCGGAGGAAGTGACGCGACGGGACCCTGCTCCGTCGCGCTGGACCCCCGCGCTCTGTTTTTGGTGGGAGGAGCCAGGGCAACAGGCGCAAGACCAGGTAGGGGTCCTGTGGTGGTGGCAGCGGCAGCGGCAGGGGGCGGGGGGGTGTCCGGCGGCGGGGGGGCATGCGCGGGTGATTTCTCTGGTGGCGGCTCGAGCGGCTCGAGTGGTGTGGGGAACACTCCGCGCCGCTCTGAAGAGCGAGCTTCGGCCGCCAGCCACCGCAGAGGGCCAAACCCAGAATGAGTCACCAGCCGCCGCAAGGCTCGCCCCCACGCCTACTCCTGACCTCATTGGTTACATTTCTCTCCTCCCCCACACTCTACTCAGAGCCGCCATACTGGATATGGACCTGAAACTCCCCTTGTTACTCCATGCATCTGAGGAAGTGGGCTATGAGGTTTTCTACACAAGGCACTGTTTGTGCGGTCATTATGCCCAAGAACTTAAGGGATAAAGAAACCTGGACTGAAATATTAAACATACTGAGAAGAGAACTGGTGTGTTGCTGTTTTCCTGCTGCAAGGGGTGAGATGGGTGTGGGTGGGTGTCCAGGATATCAATGGCTACTAGTCCTGATGGGCTATATGAAAGGGCGATGACACAGCCCTGAAGGCTTTCAACCAATCCACCCTGTAGGCCCGCCGGCCTCGTGGAAAAGCAGAGTGTGAGATGGAAGATTTAAGATCCTGTTCTGTGTGCAAACGGCCCATGAGGTTACATACAGAACTCCAGCCCTGTTTCTCCCCCCTCGCAGCATTCCAAGCGTCTCGGATTACAGCCAGCTCGTAGCCTCCTCTTGCAGCTTTCAGTAATAAGGAAATAACTCTGTAGAATCCACAGGTTTAATTGCTACCTGTTTATTACTACAGCCAGTAAATACTACAGAGTATACATCCCTTCATTACAATGTTGCAGATAAGCATTAGTCCTGTGGAGCAAGTCCACTTCAGCATTTGACGTTACATGATTGCAATAAGTCAGCAAGCAATAGTCAGAGCATCAGAGAGAAGAACCAAAGAAGCAATCCATCTCTCTACTAAAATGGCTACAGAACGAAATCTAACAAATCATACAACGTCATCAGAAAGTACAAACCATGTGATCAGCTCGTATTTCTTTCACACCTACTTTTCCCATGAGAACAGGACAGGAAGTGGCAGACATAATATGACTTGTTTTCCCAGCCATTCTGTACCTTTCCAAATGAAAACAATTGTGCCACAGCTGTTGTTTTGTTACATGTCACAACACTATATACTTCCTCCAGTATCTGAGGCAGTAAGCCTATGTACTCCGGTTGCTGGGGAACATGGGTGGGAGGGTGATGTTGCACTCCTGCCCTGCTTGTGGGATCCTGTGGGCAGCTGGTTGACCACTGTGTGAACAGAATGCTGGACTAGATGGACCCTTGCCTTGGCCTGATCCAGCATGGCTCTGCTTATGTTCTTATGTTCAGAAAGGAGTAGCTGATTGGGCAGGGGAACACCTCTGCCAGCAAAAAGCTCACAAAGACCACCATTTCAAATTCTGCAGGGTGCACACACAACACACAGCTTCCTGGGAAGGAATGTCAAAGTTGAATGGCCAATAAGAGACCAGTAATGGGTCAGTAATGGGAGTAGGCCGTGGGATAGCCAGATAATACTCTTATGGTGGATCAGTTAAAGAGGAGCCACTGAGCTAAGCTCTGTGGCAACAAACAGGCAGTGAAAAGAACCCAGTCTTGACCTGTCTACTCAGAGAAGTAAGTTCCTGAGCTAAATGAGGCTTATTGCCAGGTACGAGGATATATCTTGCACCCTCTTACCTGGGACTAAAGCACTAAAGACCATTTAGCTCAATGGGACTTACTACTCGGAGTTGATATGTCGGAGATTGCACTGTTCCTACACTTCATGCCAACATTCTCCTAACCCTCAACCTCACAGCCCCCTTCCCCCGACTGCATTTCCCTAAAAATATAACCTTCCAGCAGACTAGATAACAAATCTGGACTACACTGCAGTAGTGTCAGACATTGCACTCCCTCCCAGCAATATGGGTAAAACAACCATGGACAGGGGCCGACGTAACCCATATTCAACCACAGTGCAGCATTCCGCCCCCCCCCCACCTTACACAATATGGGTATAATGACAGATGTTATTTACATTAGAAGGGTGTTTTTTTTTAATGGTTACAAACACAGTTAAAAACAAACAAATTTCCTTCCCCATGAAATAAGACGTGAGCTGGAAAGTACATGAACTCCTGACATTTCTGCTACCCATCATGGGACTGGATATGCTACTGCCCAATCACAGCTGCACAGCTGTTCATAAGTTTGTATGTATATGGTTTTTAAAATGTATTTTTAAGGTTTTAATCTGCTTTTAATTTTATTTTATTTTATTTATTATATTTATACCCCGCCTTTTTTCCTGCAGGGAACCCAAGGCGGCTTACATAATCCTCCTTCCTCCTCTCCATTTTATCCTCACAACAACCCTGTGAGGTAGGTTAGGCTGAGAGTCAGTGACTGGCCCAAAGTCACCCAGTGAGTTTCATGGCCGAGCGGGGACTAGAACCAGGATCTCCCGAGTCCCAGTCCAACACTCTCACCACTACGCCACACTGCTATTTGGTTGTATACGCACTTAATCTGCTATTTGGTTGTATACAGTGGAGGCCGGTGACTCTTATGTCGGTGGGGCTCCTTATCCATTACATCTTTTTGTTTGAGCTTTATAGGAGCTCTCCATGGTGCTCAATGGTGGCTAACCTATTTTATTTTGGGGGGGGGTGGAGTTCAGCACCACGGGTTGCTCCAGTGAAGCTGAAACAAAAAGATGCAATGGATAAGGAGCCCCACCGACATAGGTGTCATCACCAGCCTCCCCTGGTGGTATAGAAATGTACTAATGAAATGAATGATTTCTGAAAACATCCTCATCCTCATTCCCCCCACCCCATTCCCAATTCAATACTTTCTAAATGTAGGGGGAGATGTTGATGTAAATGTAGCCCAAATAGCACCACCCACGTACAAGAGGAAATGGGTACAGTATGTGATTGCCTGTTGGAGGGGGCTGGAGCAACCAAGGGGGAGGGGGAATGGGATGGAGGCCAGAACTTGAGAATAAGTGCTGGCCTTGAAAAGAAGCACTCCGCACACTGCAACATTTTGTTGCTGGGCCATGCTTGTATATATACTATTCACAATCTCAACGCTCTGAGTGCTGGCCTTTATGTAACCAAAATGGCACCACCCACACACAAGATGGAGGTATCAGGGGGATGTCTAAGATTTGGGAAAGTTCGAAAAGTGTTTAGGGGGAAAAAACATAGAGGAGGGGGACCCCAAAGCCGGCCCAAAGTGTGCTCTGTGACCATGGAATGCTGACTGACTGTTGTGGTGGGCAGAGTCAGGCGCAGCGGTAATGGAATGGTATGTCTGGAATCCTGAATAGGAACACTCCACGCTGTAACATTTTGTTGCAGGCACTACTTGTTTTTTTAAAGATATATTTCTTCTGTTAGGAATATACAGCACCATGTTCCCCTCATTGTTCTGGACATTTCACCCACTAAACCATTAGGTTTTTCTTTTTCTTTTTCTTTTCTTTTTGGAGGACAGAAGAAAATGGCACAATTTGTTCTCCAGGAAGACTAGCTGTTTTCTGAAATGTGCGGAAGCTTGTGGTAAATGGGCAGAACGTTAGGAATAAATAAGGAGAGAGGGAAAAAAACTGGGGCAGCAGAAATAAATCTTTTATGATGACTTTTCTCATTCATTTAAATGGGACCAGGTCCTGGCAATGGCTACAGGTTACAAGAAGCAACAAAGATTGCTGGTTCCCGAGGAAATGGGTTTAGTAAGGGAGGTAATTTCCAAGGCAAGCTTGTTGAAATGTAATCTTGTAAAATTTTTGAAGAAAAATGTAAAAACATGAGCCTCTAACAACGGTCAATTGAGTGAAATTATACCAGCAACCGAACAAGAGACAGTCACTGCAGCCAGTTAAACAACAAATTGCTTGAAAACATTGAAGTAAAACACAGAAGGAAACAGAGGCTATATCTCACAAGGTGTGTCAGCTATGCTCAGGCAGACACTTTAATAGCACCAGGTATAGATAAAACTACAAAACAGTTTATATGATGATGGTTGCATTTTGCGGGCTATTTCTCCAACATCCCTATCTGGGTTTACCCACCGCTGCTTTAGTCCTTTCTTGCAGCCTTAATGAATTGTTATCCCAGAGAACCAGGTTTCACATTTGTATGGCTGTTTAATCAAAAGGATTAATAAAGATCTTTTTAAAAAAAACCCAAAACACCTTTTGATTCAAATGATTAGGGAAAACCATCAATAGGCATTGAGGGCTCTTTGAACATTAATCCCAGAAATAAGGATGCTGGAGAAATAGCAATGGATTCAAATGAGTTTAGATTTCTGCGAATCTGACCTACAGTTTCCACAGCAGATCAGCTTTTTTCTGAGGGGGCACTTGTGTGTAAATTTGCATTAGCACTAATACGCACTTGTGCAAGTAGAACAAAATTCTTATACGTCCCTAAAAAATAATAATCCAATTCCGTCAATGAGTGGATGACAGAGTGAAAGACACCTCACACAACCTACAAAACACAGATTTAACAAAATCGGTACATCCCTACCTGGGAGAGACCTTTTGTATATGGGAAACAGCAAGACACATGCTAGATGTCGTCAGACTCAACAGTCATTTCTTATAACTGATGGAAACACAGAGCAACCTTTTTTTTTTACTTGTAAGGGGATCATAAACAACTTAACAATTTTAGGGATGGGTGATCTGCTAGGACAGTGTTCTCCAACCTTGGGCCCCCAGATGTTTTTGGCCTACAACATCTGGGGACCCAAGGTTGGAGAACACTGCGCTAGGACGTAACCTGTCTCCAGCTTGCAGGACACCTCTGCTGTGCCCACTGAGCTGGGCCAAAAGCTGGCACGTGCTGCTTGCCAGACTTTCAGATTCCTGATGGACCACTGTTTACGTAGAAAATGCCTTAAGAGACGTCAAAAATGGCTGCAATTTGCACAAATTATGCAAATTGTGGCCGCCTTAGGCATATCTTTAGGCATTTTCTATGTACAGCGGCCCACCAGGAACCCAGAAATCGCTTCCCCGGCTCAACTTGGGAGAATGTGAGTCGAGCCAGGGAAGAAGTAAGTGGGACAGAGTTTGGGTGGGTTGAAACCGGCTAGTCCTCCAGATTTTGACTCCCCAAACAAAATCCTTGCATATCCCTAGTCCTTGGTAACTGGTACAATCTTATAGGCCCAGAATTGTCCTAGCCTATATCTCAGGAGATTATCCAGGCTCACTGCTCCGAGTGACCTCTGCCCCAAAGTGAAAGCAGTCCCTTCTAGTGATGTGTGTGGAGCTCGATTGGGGGGTGGGGGTGGAAGTCCAGCGAACTCGCTGGGCTCAGCCCCCCTCCGAGCTCCGCTCACCCTACCTTTTCCCCGGCTCGACTCATGCTCTCGCAAGCTGAGCCAGCCAGGGAAAGTGACTTCCGGGTTCCAGTGCTGCGTTGTTTCCGTAGAAAATGGCATAAGGTACGTTAAAAACGGCAGAATTTGCACACATTTTAATGTACTTTAAGCGATTTTCTATGTAAACAACATAGAGCCGGGGACCTGGAAGTCCAGCGAGCGCCTCAGCTGGCGCTGGCGCTTGGCTCAGCTCACGCGCCGTGAGTCGAGTGTCAGGTGGGTCGCCCATCCCTAGACTCACTCCCTTCTATTCCTCTCTGATGGCCTACTAATACTGAGGCCTTCCGGGCTTTCCTCCTAAAGAGGCAGTACACATCACGACCCATCTATTTCCCCCCACTAGCAGTGCTGAGATGGCGATCCCGACAGGGGTCACTTTCCCCCCTCCCTCAGTGACTCTGATGCAGTTGGAGCAAGTTTGCTGCTTCCCCACCACAGCAATCCCAGGTGCAACGGGACTGGGGAGCAGAGGCCTTAGCCTCCCCCGCGCTCCTCAGTCCTGGTGCACCTGGGATCACTGCAGTGGGGAAGCAACAGTCTCACTGTGTGTGTGTGTGTGTGTGTGTGTGTGTGTGATCCTTACAACCGAAAGAGTTGCCCAGTCCCAGGCTAAAGCATGACTAAACAGCAAACACCAATGCTAAACATCTTCTGTGGAAGTAATTTTGTAGAACACACATACCTGTCCCGTGGGGAGGGCCTCACTGCAGCACATCTCCATTACTTATTGCTGCCACCTCTCCCCCCCTCGCCCCCCATACTCTGGATATGGAGCAAGCAGGTCTTCAAGATCTGTGCATTTTATTTGGGAGAGGGGCAGCTACCAGCGAACTCTCTCCACCAGTCCCCGTTGTGCTTATCTCCCCACAAATTAGAGGTATGGTGTGCGCTGGAAATATCCTTGGGCTGTCAAAAGTATAAGTGATGAAGAAGGACATAGGGAGGAAGCCACTGCTATATCTCTCTATAAACAGGGGAAGGGGCTGACAGGGGAGAAAGAATCCACCCAGCAGGGTGAGCAGGGGAAACTTGCTCTACACTCGGTGCCAGTACATGGACAAGAAGCACTTATGGAAATGGGCTGTTGTTGTAAACATGTTCCAGCAACCCAGGTAGGGGAGAGATTTCCTCTTTAGTCCTGATAGACAAGAATTCTAGCTTGTATAAGTGACAGACCAGCTGCTCTGAAATGGAGAAGCTGGGTCACTGAGCCAGGGAGACTAGCTTTTTAGAGGCAGACATTTAATTTTCTGCTGTAACCTTTGCTACTACTATTATTATTTATGTCATGCCAGCAGGATACATGAGAGCTTACAAAGGCGGTGTAGACAAAAAAAATCCTGCACCCAAGGAGCTTATATTCTCAGATAGACAGTGAAAAACAGGAGGAGAGAGGAAGATGCAAGAGCAAGGTGGGAAGGATGTGGGGAAATGCCATTACATACATGGATTCAGTTGTGATTAGGATTTAGGGCACAATCCTATGGCCACTAGACACTGACAGAGCCGAGATGGCCACAGGAGAAGCTGGAGGAGTCCCAGCTCCGACCTCGGAAATACGCTCTAAGGTCGGAGCTGGGACTCCAACTTCGGAGCGCCCTCCCTCCGCCCTCGCAGCTGGCATGGAAAGAACCGCGCTGGCTGTGGATCTGAGATCAGAAGACCGACCTCGGTGCCGGAGTTCCGTGGGCATTCTGGGAGGCAGAGAGGGGAGGAGTCAGGCTCCACCAGCATACGTACAACACAATTTTATTGAAGGCAACCAAATACAGGTTTTAGCCAGGTAGTTACATAAAATACTATAGCATAACACCTTAAAATGTTCATACAGATAAGGCTAGAACCTTACATGTTACAATATTAAAACATACATGAGCAAACAGCTAGAACCTTACATCTCAAGAAGACTGGTTACATACGTTTGTCTGAGCTGGGCGGCCTTTACAGCAAATTTGGCAGTCTTAACAATAACCGTCCTGTCTGTACTGGACAGTAAATATTTAATCTTATCCAGTGCTTTTTTTCTGGAGAAAAGGGTACCGGAACTCTTGGATTACATTTCCTCGGGAGTAGATGGCGATTAAATTGTAATGCAATTAATAGAAGAAAAGGTGCTGGAACTCAGTTCCGGTGAGTTCCACCAGAAAAAAAGCCCTGATCTTATCCATATCACTGCGGGTCGGAATCATCCTAATAAATTTCTCTAGGTGCTCTCCCCTCGGTGTATCATAGAGTTTACAGTATAACATGTAATGTATAATATCCTCTACCTGTTGGCCACCACAGATACATACGTAGTATCCTGGCAGTGCCTCAGCCTTCCCTCCTCACAAGCCAGGGCAAAAGACTTAGATGGCTGAAATTGGCCGTCTAAGTCGTTTGCAGGGCTGGAGAAGCACGGAAGTGACCTTCGCCTCTGCGCTCCTTCTGCCCTCCATGGGATGCTGATCCTCCTCTGAATTTGGAGGGCTATGGGCAGCCACACTGGATGGTGCTCCCCGAGCGTTAGCAAAGGGCCACCTAGAAAATGTAGGTTTTGAGGAGTGGACCCATGTGGATTGCAAGCAGCACAGGAAACTTCATGAAATCTCACTGACTACTGTGGAGAAAAACAACGCAATGGAAGGTTAAAGAACTGCAGTGTCCCTTTCCTTCTGTATCAATACGATCTGTGTGGAGCTCACCATTTCCACTTCCAGCAAGACAGACAATTCCTGGGCATGTCACACATATGCATGAAGATACAAGGAAGGGCCTTATACCAAACCAGCCCAGAGATCTATGTAGCCAGATGCTTTTGATCAGAACTCGAAGCAGCTCAGGCTCTTGTGCAGAGGTCTTTCCGAATCCATCTGACCTGCAATATCAGAGGCTGAACCTGTGACTGTACAAAGACTAGATTTGTGGTATACCACGGAACTATGGTATCTTACCAGATCGTTGGGACCAGGCCCTTGAGGACTTTGGTTCACCTGCCACCTCTGTTTGTTACTGAAGTCACTCCAGAACTCCTGAAGATAAGCTTCTTCTTACCACCATATCTCATTAAAGGATGACCTAAGCCCCCTTGCATCTGTTGCCACCATCACCAAGAAAATCACAGTGGCACTGTCTGAGGTTTCCCTTCCTTATCCCCATTCTTTGATGAGAGATCAGAGATAAGGAAGGGATTTCCTTGCTAGTGCTAGCACTGGTAAGAGAAACCCCACGCCTAGCACTAGCAAGGGAATCCCTTCCCTAATCTCCGATCTTTCATCAGAGATCAGACAAAAGGAAGGGATTCCCTTGCTAGTGCAAGTACTGGTGCTAGCAAGATAAACCCAAGGCTTTCCATAGCTAGCAAGGTAATACCTTCCCTTATATCTGATCTCTCATCAGAGACTGGAGATAAGGAAGGGATTTCCTTGCTACTTTTAGTGCTAGCTATGGAAAGTTTAGGGAGAGAAGGGAAGGGTTTCTCTTGCTAGCGCTAGGCAGGCTTGTGTGTGAGTGTGCATGTGTGCGAACATGTAACTGGCATGCCCTGAATACAATTTGTATCTCTCTGGTAGATTCAGTAGAGGTATAGGTGATGATCATCACTGGCGCAGTTAGGTAGTTTTGGACTCTGGACCGAATGGGATGTATGGAAATTTTGGTTCTGTTCATGAATGCCATCATGTCCTGTTCACAATCCTGAATGTGAATGTGAGGAGGAACACCTTTTTGGGGGGAGAAATGTTAATACATTCCTGAATTTGCAATCACATTTTTAAAAGTGTGTTTCTTCCCCCCACCCCCCATGCACTTTGAAATGAACATTTCTTTTTTAAAAAATATGCATTTTCACTCTTTTGCCAATGCGGGGGGGGGGGAATGCACAGAGAAATGTGCAGTTTTCTCTTTTGAAATGTGCACTTTTCCCCATTGGAAATGCACACAGTGACTGCTCCTTATCAAAAGAGCCAAAAAAAAAACCCAGGCCAAAACAGGGAGTGAGCCGAAACAAACTTCAAAGTGATTTTTTGGGAGAATTTAGGCATGCTCAGAAATCTCTGATTCTTCCATTCCTGGTCTAAGAGGGTGGCCCCCTTTAGACGTTAATGTTTATTAGGTCACTTACTTCAAATGGGAAGCATACAATGAAGATTTCTCCCTGCTTCCATTCCATGCATTGCAACTGCTATGTTCCGAATATGGTATTGCTAAACAACCACAGCAACAATAACAACAACGATAGCTACTCTAACAACATGTGTTTAAAATAAAAAAATTAAAAATTAAAAAATGTGCATCTGTAACCATGTACATAGGTTTCCACATAGAAAATGGAGCCAGTGTGGCGCAGTGGTGAGAGTGTTGGACTGGGACTCTGAGAGATCCGGGTTCTAGTCCCCGCTTGGCCATGAAACTCACTGGGTGACTTTGGGCCAGTCACTGACTCTCAGCCTAACCTACCTCACAGGGTTGTTGTGAGGATAAAATGGAGAGGATGATTATGATTATGTAAGCCGCCTTGGATTCCTTGCAGGAAAAAAGGCGGGGTATAACTATAATAAATAAATAGATAGATGGATGGATGGATGGATGGATGGATAGATAGATAGATAGATAGATAAATAAAATGTGACTGGTTCTGAGGAGGTGATTATGACATTGTTTCTGTGGGACTGAGGTGAGGCAATCCTATATGCACTTACCTGTATCCAATGGGACTTATTTCTGAGTAGATGTGTACAGAATTGCACTGAGAATTGTCATTATGCAGGGCTGAAGGAAAGGGTCTTTGTACATGCTTAGATGCAGTCATCTCAGTATTTCACATAATTAAGGACTGAGTCATGGAGGATAGGACTAGTTGAAGACCTCCATCACATTCTCCTCCAGAGATGTGGAAGCAAAGCTGGCCTTCCTTCACAAGGTGGGCAGAGAGCATGAATGTCTTATATCTTCAGATCAGAAGCAGGAGTTTTTTTTATAACTATGGACATCCCAGATGCATATAGTAATGGAAAAGTAATGGAAATGAAGACAGATTCCAAGCATAAGCTGACCAGCTTCAGAAAAGCTAAGGATTAATTTTCACAGACCGCATCCAGCAGAGTTTTGATCTCAGCAAAGTGACAATCTAAGCCCGAGGTATATTTATAGAAAAAATTCACTGCTGGGAATCACAGGGATCAGCTTTACAAATGTCCAATTGGTACATTTATTCACCACAAATATCAACAAAGATTAGAAGGAGCAAATGTCAAGTCCATGGCAGTGAAAAATTGTGTTTACACAAATCATTAATTAGATAAAGAGTCTTGGAAACATCTTCAGAGATGACTCAGATGAAGTAAACTTCAATTAGCAGACAAACTGAATCAGCCATCTTATTAGAGGAAGAGCAAACATTCCACTACCAAACCAGTTGTTACAGCAGGTCATGGCAGACCTAGTGATAATAGCGCAAACTGGCAAAATAAAGCCAACTTAGATGTATAGATCTGCTTTCGAGGTGGCAGGGCCTGAACAAGTATTTGTGTTGACAATCCATCAAAGAAGTCTACTCTAAAAATGTGCTGAAAACAGAATGCAAAGTGATAAAATCTAAATCTAAATATTTATTTACTAAATTGATAGCCAAAGGTGTAGATAGAGTGAAGCCATTCTGGGTTTTGTTTTGTATTTAGAAAAGGTTACCTTTGAAGGAGGAGAGGAAGGAGGTGGCTTCATAGATGGAGAGTTGGTGGAATACGCGACGTGAAGATGTCAACTCTGCAGGGAGGGTTTTTAAGTTGACTGCCCAGTAAAGTGTTATAGTCTAATTAAAGAGCAAAGGCAGAAACCAAGCTTCTCTAAGAAGCCAGGGGGCAGGGTTCAGTGGAGCAAACCACTTACTGGTATCAGGGGAGGAAATGCTGGATATTGACTAGCAACAAGTTAAAAATTCTAGTGGTGGGGCCGAGCTGGAGTCAGCTGAGGCTCGCTCCGGGCTTGCCCCCCCCACGAGCGGCGGTGGCCCAATCCTGCTCTTCAGAGCGGCGCGTAGTGTTGTCCGCGCTCGCTCACGCCACTCGAGCCGCCACCAGAGAAACCCCCCACCACTGCCGCCGGACCCCCCCCGCCCCCTGCCGCTGCTGCCAGGACCCCCCGCCGCCTACCTGGTCCTGTGTGCCGCCTCCTCCACCGCTCCGCTGCCTCCTCCGCCTCCTCCGCCGCCGGAGCCACTGCTCCGGCACGCTGGACCCCCGCCCGCGCTCTGTTTTGGCGGGAGGAACCAGGGCAACAGGGCTTAAACAGCCCTGTTGCCCTGGTTTCCCCAGCCAAAAACAGAGCGTGATGGAGCAGGGTCTGCGCCGGAAATGACTCGACGGGACCCATCGGACAGGGAGGAAGGCTCTCTAGTTGGCGGAGAGCCCAGGTAAAGCCCGCTGCACGTGGCTGAGCAGCCCGTTGGACGCTGAGCAGGCCCAGTTTGGGCCTTGCTCCTGTCTGACGGGCTGCTTGGCTACATCCCTAAAAATTCCATCCTCTCTAAGACAGTTAGACTGGTCCTACAGTTAACTGACTTAACTGACATTTGCTAGGGTTTAGCAAAGGAGACATGTTCTATGATATTCCTTACCTCACAGTATGAGTAAAGTTTAAGAAACTGCACTTACAGTATGTAACCATCAAGCTTACAGTACCTAAGACACCTTATGTTACTGTTATTTACTTAAATAACAAGCCCTGTGTGTGTGTGCATTTGTTGGATGACATCTGCTGCTGCTATTGTGCCCTGCCATCATGGAGAAGGTGAGGATATTCTAGGAAAGATATTCTAGGCATAGAAGGCAAAGGGAACAAGGCTTCAGGGCTGCCAACTTTTCAGCTGGCCCTTGAATGTTTGTCTTTAACAACAGCTTAATTTACAGACATTAGCAGAGGGATGGGAAACCTCTTCTAGCCCAAGGGCTGAGTTCAGTTTCAGAGAAGCTCTTGGGAGCTGCATTCCAGTGGTGGGTGGGGCCAAAGGCAAAGGGGCGGGACCAAAGGCAAAGCTCTTATTGCCTGTAAGCAAGCCTTGGGAGAGACATTCAACCTTTTGGCATGGCGGGAAAAACGCACAAAAGCCAGGAAACAACCAAACCATCAGCAGCCATGTGAAAGAGGCTGTGGCCAGGGTAAGGGGTGTGGCCAGCTTGGAAACCCCGGAGAGCAAGAATGGAACCACAGGAAGGGTAGATTTGGCCCACGGCCCTCGGGTTCCCCACCCTTGCCTAAAGGGTTTTTTATTTTGTTTTTTTGTGGGTGATTTTGTGGAATGATTTTATAGCAAAGACCGTCAGCAGCTATCTTGTGAAACACACACACACACACACACACACACCATGTATGTAATCTCCTTTGCTCACCAGTTGCTCTTAAAACTTTCCAATAGCCCACTTGACACAGTACTGCAGGTGATACCACTGATAATAATCCCAGCCTGTTTTTCATCCCAGTTACTTCCTACCAGGGATGGGGACTCGGACTCGAGGACTCGACTCGTGAGTCGGACTGAGTCCCCCCTCTGACTCGAGTCAGACTCGAGTCCCAATATTTTTAATGGGACTCGAGACTCGACTCGGGACTCGAGACCAAGGACTCGACTCGAGACTCGTGTTCCAAAATCGTGTTCCTCAAATGCAACATGGATAGGTTTTAGGAAGTACAGCAAGTTTATTTTTAAAATCATTTCCTAAAATGCAACCTTTCAGACATTTTGGGTTTGGCTGTTCCTACTGTCTGCTGCTATGAAATGAAATAATTATTTTTGTGCCTATCTTATGAATACACTCTGTGCCAGCTACTGCCTAAATGGAGTCTATTATTTTCTTCCAAAAAAGTAATAAATGATGCTCAACAAAGAAGCAGTGCATAAATATTTAAATCATGCAGAAGACCACTATTATTGTATTGTGTGGGTTGCAAACCCCACTGGCTTTATACTACCAATGCCTAAACACACACAGCAGATAAACAGTGTCCCTGAAGAAGATCTGGTTACATAGAAGCTATATTTTACTGTGTAGCATTTGCATAGAAATAGCTGCTTCTCCATTGGCCTGTGCTGGAGGATCAGGAAGAAAAGGAGATCAAACATAATTGAAGGGCGGGGGGAGAGAACTGATAATACAGTAGCCATATGAAAGGGGGCTTATGGCAACAGGCCTTGCATTAATGAACCTGAAATAGTTCCATGTGTCCAATAGATTCAACACCTAATCTTATAAATTGGTGCTCCATGCTTTCCCCTTTCTTTCTTTAGTACAGCTAGGATTCAGTCTTATCCTCTTATTTCAGTCTTAACCTCACACAACAACCTACCTCACAGTCACAGGGTTGTTGTGAGGATAAAATGGAGAGGAGGAGGATTATGTAAGCCACCTTGGGTTCCTTGCAGGAAAAAAGGTGGGGTATAAATATAATAAATAAATAAATTCAGTTTAGAGTTCTTTGCAGTATCCTACAGTCAGCTCTTTTGTGTGTTACTGAGGTACAATCCCAAGAAGTTCCAGTTTTTTCCCATTGGGTTTTAAAATAAGTGTTATACCTTACACATTTGAAAACATAAGAACCAAAATACTAAATTGATTGTAGTTTGAGATCTCATTATTTTTAATGTCCCAATGCCATGGATTAGCTGTAGTTTATCATCATCCCTCATCGTTCTCATATTTTATCTGTGAAAATTGCTAATTACTAGTTGCTGTACAATACAATACATCTAAAATTACTAGTTGCTGTACAATATAATACATTAAACTAGAAAAAAGCTTCCTCACCCTATTAGGATCTTAGAAATTGACCAATGGAATACAAAGAGTATAGAAGTAGATGAGGGAGGAGAGTGGAAGAAGGAGAATGAGGAGGAGATACAGAACAATGGGTTCTGCTTGGTAAATTGGAACTCCATGTACTGTTGAAACCCTTTCCTTTTTTCTTTCTTTTTTTAAAATACATTTTATTTAGTTATTATAAACTACATTCAAAACTGTAAAGCAAAAACATACAACTAAAATAAACCATAAGGTGCACACACACCCCACCCGCCTAGGGACCAACTAATATACTTCCATCCCCTTGATCAATTAAATTCCACATTCCAAAAATATAACATATCCTGACAAGGCATACTCCCCTTCCCCTTTATTAATACATAGTCTAATAATTGATCCCATGTATCCATAACATTATTCTTCTTTAACTGTCCCTTTTTGCATTTGATACTACAAGTTAGTTTATCATTTAGGGCTATATCCCAAACATCCTTATACCAATCAGTGATTAGAAAAACATGTTGTACTTTCCATTTCCTCGCTCTCATTAACCTAGCCGCAGTTAACAAGTTTACAATTAGTTCCTTCGTATTTTGGGCACAAGTGACTTTTATTGGTTGAAACCCTTTTCTAACACATAAAGCAGATCTGGAGGAAATCCACGCACACATACATGTCTTGTTACTTTCAGATTTCATGGGTGCACATTAGTGATGACCTCTGCAATCCTAAATGCAGGGGAGGCTGGTGACTTCTATTTCGGTGGGCAGGCTAGGACTCCTTGCAGGGTTTTATTTGGAGCTTCATAGGAGGTATCCATGGTGCTGAACTCCACCCCCCAAAATAGGTTTGCCGCCATGGAGCACCATGGATAGCTCCTAGGAAGCTCCAAATAAAACCTGCAATGGAAAAGGAGCCCCACTGAAATAGGAGTCAGCCTCGCCTGCCTAAGTGTGTGAGGAGACATATTAGGAAGCCGCTTTATATTGAGCCAGACTCCCAGTCCATCATGCTCAGTATTGCCTGCACTGACTATCAGCGGCTCTCCTGGGTTTCAGGCAGGATTCTTTCCCAGCACTACCTGGAGATGCCAGGGAGGGAAGCTGGCATGAGCCTTCTGCATGCAGAGAAGGTGCTCTACCACTGTGCCATGACAACTCTCAAAGTTCTGTGGGCTTAAACGATTGTGATGTATGCACATGGGTGAATCAGCCTTGGGTAACATGTTTTCCAGTATTCCAATCAACTCCAAATGCATACGTATGATGAAAAGTAAGTAGAGTTGCAGGATAAGTGAATCATTGCCCTCACATCAGGAAGAAAGAGGTGAGTCACAGGTATTGTATGAACTAAGGCCACAACTCTATTTAACAACTGAGGCAGGGCCAGGGGGTGCCTTGCTACCTCTTCCTCACCTGTGTATTCTGTGCAAGCAGGATATTCCCCACCTACTTCTGGCCAGCCATCTTGTTGTTCTTGTTGTTGAGGGGGACCCTCCTGACTCAGTACCCCCCCCCGAGTCCCATGAATTTGTGTGTATTTGTGCTCTGAGCAAGCTGCAGCGGGTTTCATAGATTCATAGATTATAGAGTTGGAAGGGGCCTAGAAGGCCATTGAGTCCAACCCCTTTACCCATCTCCATGTATAACAGTGTTTAAGGACAAGTCTAGGGAATCACTTTCCATCATAAAGGTTCCTCTGGGTGCTCACCAATGAGTGGCCTGCTGGTCTCCTTTGCCAGCACTGCCCTATTGTGACCAACCTATTGAACAGCACACCACCTAAGCCAATCTCCATCCATCAACTCACTTTTTGGAGCAGTGCGTACAATAGGCAATAAAGCCTGCATCCCAGTGCCAATCAGGTTTGAGCAGGGAAAAATTCTTATTTGGCCCTGAAGCAACCAAGCTCGCCTACAGTGCATCACATAGGGAGGGAGGATGGGTGCTGAACAGATTTGAAGGGCTGCTTGTGCTGAATGGAGCAGATTTTTATGGTCCCATGACCCACCCACGCCCCGGCTAGTGTGTGAATGCTGCTTGCATCTGCATGCACATCTCTCTGCCGAATCTTCCCCCAAGACAAGAGTGAGTGGAACCCCTGCTCCCTGTTCCACTTGCCTGCATCGGCCTTGGGGCAAAGAAGCACCAAACTGACACATGATAAAATGCAATGCATTTTATACTGGAATGGAGCTAGCCCAGAGGCCTTACTTTGGATCTCACCCAGTGATGCTCGGCATTCACTGGAGTGCATTTTTAAAACCTTCTGGGAATATAAAAAGCACTACTCTAATTAAAACGTTTGTTGTATTTGTATAGTCAAGCTCATCCTTTTATCTGCATGGTAATGATCTTGTCTCCTTGGTTTGAGAAACACTTGTGGGCGGATACGATGAAAGATGGAGTCACTTAATGAGCCTCCAAATGAGTACAATAGAATTTGCTTCTCTTTGAGTCATCCATCCATTCCTCTGCATTAATCAGAAAATAATGTCGCCCTATAAATGAACAATGCTTTAAATGAACTTTTCAAATATGTGTTATTGCTCTAGCATTTCTTGATCATCAGAAAATTGACTGAGACAAAAGCTAGACAAATAATTCTAATTTTTAAGTCTTATGTTGAGTGTGTAGGGAAACACTTGTAACGCAAACAACTTTGTAAACATTTCCTGCTCAGACCTCCTTAACGAAATGAAGTTGACTCTATAGGGGTTTAGTACTGGAAAAGAGTGCTAACGGAGGCCAAGGGTGCGCAAACATTTTAAATCTCATTAGTAAACTTAATGAAAATGGTCAATGGGACTAGTGTAGACGTTCAGCATAATGAAGCAGGCCGGCAAAGAAAACGTCAAGCGGCTGTCCATTGTATCCAGAAGATTGCGGGTTGTCAGCCAACTGGAAAAGAAGTTTAGATCATCATAAATTGAATGGGAAACTGCTATCTGCAGAAATTTTAGGGATGTGATCTACGACTCAGTGCTGGTACATCCAAAGTACAGAGTACTCATTAACTACTCCATTAAAGTTCCATTTTGAGAGGGGGAATCTGGACCGCAATATGTTGTTGATTGCAATTTTTTCTCTTAAGGGTTGTTTGAAACAGGCGGCCTTACAGTAATGTAAATTGCTTGCCTGGCTGATCCAAGCCCAGGGGAGACCTCTTTGGAGGGGGAGGAGGGGGAGGTGTATGATCCCCCAGCACAATCCTCTCCTACAGTATACCTGGAGCTGCCTGAGGGGGTCCTGCTGTGGCAGTGATGCCTCATCTGAGGCTCCCAAGAACCCCTTCAACTCTGGCCTGAACCCAGCCTTGATTCCAGACTCTCCTCCCCCCCGGCTCACCAGAGCAGTGATGGATCAGGTGGGATACTCAGACCCGTTGTTGGAGTGCCTGCCTGGCTGCCAGAAGACCCTTTCACTCAGGGTACTCATGAGAGCCTACTTGTGGGCCTAATCACAAGCAAGGGTCTACTTGTGAGGAAAAATACCCGGCTGTGACTACTAACAAGGCAGACTCAGCTGCAACTGCTGAATCAGCATATCAGTTCTGAGCATAGCAGCTCTCAGTCTTGCCCAGGCCTTTGCTGGGTTAACAGCTTCCATAGAGCTATCTTGCTCTAGCTCAGGGCTCTCCAACCTTGGGTCCCCAGATGTCGCTGGACTACAGCTCCCAGAATCCCTTGCCATTAGCCATGCTGGCTGGGTATGCTGGGAGCTGTAGGCCAGCAACATCTGGGGACCCAAGGTTGGGGAGCCCTGACCTAGCTACTGTGCTCAGGACATTGTCTGATGTAACAGAGGGTGCCATTTTCCTGCTTCCAGCTTCTGTCTTGGAGCCAGTTTGTTTCCTCCCCCGCCAAAGGAAGACAAGTGATGGTGAATCATGGGCCAAAGGATCACAATGTTACTGAATGACAAAATCTTAGCATCTGTATCAATGGTAAATGAGAGCAAGCGTGGGCACCCATTCCCTAAGGAAAGGTGGCCCACCGGGTAATCCCTCCCTTGCTCTACACAGGTAGGTCTGATGCCTATCTGATCCATGCCTTTCATCGCTAGCCCACCATCACCCCTGTCGGCCAGTGTTTGCTGGGGCAAAGCTCCGAGGTCAAAATGTAGCCTCCTCCCACATCTCCTTTGAGACAGCCAGAGGTGAGGTATAGGCTGACTCCCATCATCATCCCTCGCCCTCTGCTGCCTCAGGGTGCTCACCAGGGTAAAGAAACTCAGCTGCTAGGGTGCTCACACTACTTGCCGATTGTGACCAAAGGAGCAGCACATGGCCAGATTAGGAATACATGTCCTTGAATGTCAATGCAGTAAGGAGTAAGCAAAACAAAAGAAAGAAAAAAAGAAAAAGAAAACTCCAAGACTAACTGGGAGTCCCCGCCCCAGAGCCTACTCAGCCCCCATATGAACCTCTAATCAGCTGCACCAGGAAAAAAGAGGCCCTGAGGGAGGCACCACCACCTTATATGCACTGCAGCTGTTTATCCTTCTTATGATTGGTCTGCCCCCATCACATGGGGGTGCTGAGCTTTCTCATCTGTGTCTTCCTCCTGATGGGGGTGGGAATATCACTGGCCTCAATGCTGGGGGAGCACCGTACTGTCAAATTCCTCCATGCAAACACACATACAGTCATGCCTTGGATTGAGAGCATAATTCGTTCCGGAAATGTGCTTGTAATCCCAAACACTCTTATATCAAAACGAAATCCCCTCAAAAAAAATTTGTACAGAGATTTTTAATTTAAGCCGTACTATAGTACTTATATTGCAAGACGTCGCTTGTATATCAAGTCCAAAAAAATTAAATAAATAGTTTAAAAAATTGCTTGTCTTGCAAAACATTCTCAAACCAAGTTACTTGCAATCCAAGGTATTACTGTACATCATGGACTATAAGGAGACAAGTTAAGGGGAATATGATATCTGACTGTCAGGAGAAAGACTAGTATGTATATGAACTAGGGTTGCTTAAGGATTTTCATCTTTGAGAATTCCTATATAAAATGACCTTACCTGCACCTCTCTCAGACTAAGGCAGTGTGTTCTCCAACCTTGGGTCCCCAGATGTTTTTGGCCTACAATTCCCAGCATGCCCCAGCCAGCAGAGTTGTAGGCCAAAAACATCTGGGGACCCAAGGTTGGAGAACACTGGACTACGGTGTAGTTCGGAACTTAGCTATCCATCAGATTTTGCACTTCTCCAAATGTTGGGATGCAATTTTCAGTGAAATTACGCAGAAGTGTAAATATATCACAATATGCCTATAAATATATGCATTTTGAGAGAGGGTACAAAATTAAATATGTATTTTGAGAGAATTCTTTTCATTTTCAGTTTTAATCAATGAAATTATTATCTTTCCACTAAATGTGCATAAATCTGCATATGGATAAAAAAAAAACAAGATTTCTGAAGTGAGGAAGCATATTTTCTTTGTTTTTAGATGAGGCACACCTAGTAGCAGGCATCTTTTTAAGAGAAGCATTTATCCTTTTTATTAGGGTAAGGGGGGGGGAAGTCTTTTTTTTTTTTTTTTTAATGATGGTGTTTGCTGCCATCTGTACATTTGAGAAGCATTTGTATTAAAATAGTACAAATAGAAAAGGCAGCTCCTTCCATCAGGGGTAGGGAACATTTGGATGCCACCCAATATTTAAAAAAAAAAAAAAGTTTTCTGCCCCATTTATTTATTTAAAAATATTTATCTACTGCTTCCCATTTTAAAAATCCAGAAATGGTTTACAACAAATTATAAAACAATATATGATTATATAAGCACATTAAGGTGCAAGCCTATGCAGGTTTAAACAGGAAAAAAAAGCATGCGGGGAGTTGCAGCAGGCCTTTTTTCTGTCTTGCTCCTTAAGTTAATGGTTGGGAAAAGCCAGGATAAACAAGTAAGTTTTTAATAATTGTCAAAGACACATGGTCATCAGTGCCTGATATATGACAGAGGGGAGGTCATTCCAGAGGGAGGGTGCCACCAGAGAGAAGATCCCCTTCTGTGTTGCTGCTAGATGGGATTCTGCAGGAAGTGGCACAGACAGCAAGGCCTCCCCTGAAGATCACAGTGGTCTAATGGGTTTCATCAATCTGCAGTACAATCCTAAGCATGCTTATTCAGAAGTAAGTCTCACTTAGTTCAATGGGGCTTACTTTGTAGTAGTTGTGTTTAGGATTACATCTTAAATATAACACCCCAAGATTTTACCTGCCATCACCCTTGCTAGATTGAGCAGATTTTCATTCATTTCCCCCTTCCCTTCTGATAGCAAGAAACTGGCACTGAACTCCTCTTTCCAGAGAATCATCTACCAGAGCTGAGGTTTTCCCACTCCTCACCCTTGTTTGTGTGCATTGGTCATTGTGAATTATGCTATGTAGAAGAACTTACAAGTTAGTGTAGCCTGAGGTCTCAAAATCTAATGAGTGATATGAGACCTGACATTTAAAATATGATTTATTATATGCTTGAATTACACATTAATCTCAGAACTGGCACAGACTCAGACATTGTTGGAATGTCTGTCAGCATGTTCAACTGGTTAGTCAGAGATAGGCTGCTGACTATAAAGCCACAGATCTCTCAAAGTAGGGACACAACCGTCCCAATTATTATTGTGAACAGATGGTGAGGGTGAATTTAGAAACAGAATAGGATAGGAGACTAAATAATATTAACTGAAACGTACATATTGACCTTATTTCAAGAAACGTTTGTAGTTTAAAAAAACCCTCAACCTTGTTTGTTAAAACAACCTGTGTGAGAAGCCGTGTTTTACATATTGTCGGAGAAAACATAAAAGTGTTTATTAACATAAGGTGGGGATAATATAAATCCCATGTGAGAGTTGTAAGGATAAGGGTTATAGAGAAAAAAACCCCATACCTTACAAAAACCAGGGATGGGGACTCGGACTCGAGGACTCGACTCGTGAGTCGGACTGAGTCCCCCCTCTGACTCGACTCGGACTCGAGTCCCAATATTTTTAATGGGACTCGAGACTCGACTCGGGACTCGAGACCAAGGACTCGTCAACATCCCTGGGCTGTTGACGAGTCTTCTGGCTGTGCCAGAAGGAGCGCGATCACCGGTGAAGAAGCGCATGGAAGCGAGGCGCGCCGCTGCTCGGCCACTATGGACAGCTACCAGGAGCGCAGCCCCAACGATGTGTTGAGATTTATTTTGATTGATGTGTTGTTGTGGGGGGTTTGGGTTAGGGTCAGACATTTTGGGTTTGGCTGCCTCTGCCTGCCTGTTTGGGGTTCCCAGCCTCCTCTGCCTGCCTGGTCTCTTCTAGATCCTGTTCAACAGTTGAATTGTCCAAGACAAAGGCCTCTGCCTGCCTGCTTTGGGGTTCCCTGCCTCCTCTGCCTGCCTGGTTATTTTGGGTTTGTCGCCCTGGTCTGTTCTTGCCAAAATCAGTTGCAGAGTTTTGAAATAAAAAGGCACACTTGTGCCTAGAATTTATTTAAGCCACACATCTGAAGTAGCCTTATTTTGTTGGGGGGAAACCCCATTGATTTTAATAGGGACTCGTGGAGTCAGTTTTGGGAGTGACTCAGGACTCGTGACTCGTGAGTCACCATTTTGGACCAAGGACTCGGACTCGGACTCGAGACTCGGGTCCAAAGACTTGTGACTCGACTCGTGACTCGAGACCAAGGACTCTTCAACATCCCTGACAAAAACACACCCACAGCTCCAAAGGGAGGGCAAAAAAGAAGGCCCTATGAAGGGAGGGCTGTGACAGATTCCAACAGAGAAGAAGAAAGTTTCTGTGAATTTTTTGTGGGTGAAGGGCTGGATACTTGTTGTGCTTAGAAACCATAGAGATAGAA